>JAEAOA010000768.1:1060000-1075000 GCA_016746295.1 Potamilus streckersoni | reverse complement strand
ATTATGGTATTGCAGTGTAAAATGTATAAAGTCACTTTAACTTCATCCCAAATTTGAAAAAGTATATATCGGACACCGGACGGCAGACGACCGACAAAGTACAAGGTTATGCCTATTAGGTCATGCCTTCTAGTTCAATGCTGTGATTGGTTGGAATCTGTTGCTAGAGTCAGGTGATATTAATACGTCCATATAAATATGAACACTATACAGATGCATACGTATTGATACAATTGGATTGATGGCATTGCCCTGATGCAAAGTGTATAAAGCCACTTTAACTTTAAACAACTTTGAAACTTAAAGTCTACCCGGACAGCAGTCGATGAAAAAGTGACAACATTACACCTACCATGTTATGCCTTCAACCTCATTCATGGGAAGCTGGGCAAATATGTTGACATACTATTGAAATTAAAGATAAGATGCAGCATGATTTTAGAAAACAATAATTCAGTACCGCGGATCGTTTGTCCATACTGCCTAAGTTTCCTTTCTTTGGTATTAAATATTCCATTGCTTGCATATGAGTACTAACCGATCCTTTTTTAATTAAAGATAAACTGCAGTAGTTCAATTTAGTTTAACTTGGACAATGTTTTTTTTTTCTGTAAACACTTACTATTTTTTTGAAAGCATCAAGCGTAGCGCTGTTAGAAAATGACAATTGTCAAAACCCTATCGAAAGGTTTACATTAAATTATGACTAGCAAGCAAGTCTGAACGATTAACTAGTGCTAAATTAATAATGGGGAACTGTTGAATCAACACAGTTTAGGCTGTTGTTGAAAGGATGGAATGTAATTACAATACCGTGAAAATGATAGCGATGAAACGCAAAAAGCAAACGATCTGTGATTATACAGATAACAAGTTAAGAACGAAAAACAGTGTCCTGTAATTAAAGATGGAAAGAACGTTTACTTCTTAACAATTACAAAGGAGAACGGTTCGATAGAACATCTCTCATTATTTGCTTCAAAACTACATGATGAATATGTGTCAAAAGGTCTATAATCATTTTGAAATTAGATCCGCCAAAATTACGAATAGTAGTGTGAAAGCTAGCCAAAAGCCATACTATTCTAACAAACACATCTCGCTTATTAAACTATCGATTGTGAAATCAAATATTATATAAATGACATGTGTGCCCAAGCCTTGGTCAGTGATACAGACAATGAAATCCGTTATATCTTGACTAACAACATGGCGACGCGAAATGCATTTATATCAATCCTTTGCTTAGGTACGCATTGACACATAGGCATCAATGTATGCAAGGAAAGAATGCGCATTAATCAAAATTACGCACACATCAGTTTATTAATTAAAAGTGCATTTCCAGAGTACATCACAAGTAAATATACACGAAGATTTTCACAATGCTTGTAGAATAAAAGATACACAAATTTTATTTAACAATTTGAACCCACAAAAGTACAAAATGAAACAACAGAATTAGCTATTTAAAAAACACTGAATAATCCTTGATTATCTGATACAGCACTAACAAACTGCGTAGAAAGGTATAGTTACATTAGTACACAAAAAGTATAGTTACATTAGTACACAAAAAGGTAGAGTTGCATTAGTACACAAAAAGGTATAGTTACATTAGTACACAAAAAGGTATAGTTACATTAGTACACAAAACAGTATAGTTACATTAGTACACAAAAAGTATAGTTACATTAGAACAAAAGGATTTAATGGACAATTATAGCTGCATATACAAAATATTAGCGTAAATTATGTATATGTCATTCATTAACATTGCTGGACATAAATTTACCTAATAGGTAACTTTTTATCTTTGCATTAAATAACAGCACATTTTGGAATGTCATGCATGTCAAGTATTCTTTCATGTTTACAACATCAAATAACTGTTGTCTACATGTAGAATATGTATCACAAACAAAGAAAAGAAATGGATTTTATTTTTCACAGCATTGTCTGATCATTTTTTAAATAGATCTTTTTTTTCTTGGTGTTTTGGCAAAGCAACCAGTTTCAGTACGTAATTTTGTGAAGGAACACTTTTTTCTTTGTAATGGGACTGCGGAATACAGGATTACTTCGTAGTCTAAAATATTTTTCTATACCAAATCTTTCTTTTATGCATATATTGTTCTTCCGTTTTCCATTTGCTTTAACTTTTCATATTTAATTCACAGTCATTCATATTCTGGATGCAAAATCTGTTTTCGATCACTCATATATTTGACGTAAAATCTGCTTCCGAGTGTTATACTGAATTAGAGTATGAAAAGACTCTTGTTTGACATAAAGCATAATTGATAGATTTTGTAACTAGTAGCATCATTAGCAGTAATAGTAGTAGTAGTAATAGTAGTAGTAGTAGTAGTAGTAGTAGTATCAGTAGTAGTAGTAATAGTATCAGTAGTAATAGTAGTACAAACTTTTGTAGATTTAGTTCTATACAGAGAGTAACCTGTACATGGTATAAGTTTCACAGTACATTCTTTAGTAGTGCATTTTGTTGGGGTCAGCTCAGCGTGACACGTAAACATTAAGATTTGAGTTCTGGCGAGTCTCGCAATAAATTGTTGACTGCGAGGGATAGAATCTGCTCTGCCTGGGGAATGAATTGAATTTTAATTAGGACCCGCTAGTTAAAAGTTATAACAGACAGGAAACACGATGCTAACGTGATGTCATCGCTGTAAAGTGTCCAAGTGACCTGCACCCGGCGAGAATATTTCAGAAAGTTGTGGTTGATTTGAAATAGAAGTCATAAATTGATATTGTCCTGAATAGTTTTTAATAAAGGCGTATAGTTGTTGAATTTATTCATGTTAGATTTATACATCATTTTTCCATTGAGTTCAGAAATAATAGTGCATGCTTTATGAATCATGTTGTAAGGATGTTATACAACATTTTATTAAACTGTGTGAACATGTAAATTATGAGTCTTAAATTATTTGAATCATTTATGCTGAGGAATGATTTTCCTATGACTGGAAACGTATGTCAAAAATCGCTAATCAGCAAAATAACTTAGATAGGACAATGAGACTAACTTGATATTGATTTATAATAAGAGGTTGTTTGTGTATTAGTGCGAACTGACCATATTAGCTATCAGGGCCCCGGGTGGTCGAGTGGTCTAAAGCGCTCTCCGTTACGGATCACTGCCATCTCACCTCTGTCTGCGTGGGTTCGAGTCTAAGATTTGGCGAAGGTAGATATGTGAGAAAGCTTGTCAGTAGTTTCTCGTGGATCGGTGGTTCTTTTCGCGGATTTCCCGGTTTCTTCCTCCACCATTAATACTGGCCGCCATATATAGCCTATCGTGTGCTGAAAAATGGCGTTTAGCCCCAAAACAACAACAACAATCATATTAGCTATCTCTGTTGAATTTCTAAAGACGATATCTGACTAAAAAAAAAAAGTGAGAATACTTTTGGATCTCAGGAGAAGGAAAATCCTTTACACGAATTTAGGATGGGTGTTATTTTTGTATTTAACGGTAATAGCTCTACACACAGAGACATGATTGCAATGTGGGAAAGAGAGAGACAGACAGACAGAGACAGAGAGACAGAGAGAGATGAGAGAGACAGACAGACAGAGTTGTGGGACGTGGACCAACTGTGATTTAGGAAGGAGGACCGGATACGCCCTGTGTTGCTGTCATGCCAGGCAATCCATGTTCGATCTGTCACTTGATCATATGATGAAATTTGTTTTATTATTAATCGAACGGCTACTTGAATTTAGCATAATTTTGTAACTAATTCTGAGAAAATGAATGAATCACATGGCAGTTTTGTTTATGTAATTGATTAAATTGTTGTGTTTTACATACTAGGGCTCCTGTTTTTCTGTTCTATATCTTAATTTTGCTCAGTTCCCTGTTATTTCATCCCGCTATTTCATATTTTATTTTAAAATGTGACTGTTCTTTAAGTCTAAAGTTATTTCTCAACGCAATAAATAGCGGCCGCTATAACTGGCAGAGTAAAAACCCGGGAAAACCCCGGTACGAACCATCATCCCACGCGAAGTTAGGGGCAGCTTTTTCTTATGCCAACATTGTCCTAACCTGAGACTCGAACCAGGCGGACAGATGTAAAATGGCAGAGATCCGATACCCCTAACAATTATAAACAGAGCTGGATGTGATTGTCACATTGTGTTATACCTATTTTGATTTGAAATATGTCAGTCAGAACATCGCCAAGTTCGACAGATGATTGGCTCTTCTGGGACATTACTTAACAGTGTTGTAGAAGTATTTACGGTTTATTTAGATTTATATGTTTAATTTTGATTTAGTGTGAATGGCACTGTAATAACTGGTGAAAATGACCAACGTGGATATGTGAGGAAGCATGTCAGTAGTTTCCCGTGGGTTCGTGGTCGTGATCGGGATTTTCTGGTGGTAAGAAGAAAGCGTGATCTAGCAATCATGATCGAAATACTATGCTACTTGTATATTTATATACATTTCAATTTTAAAACGATTTCATAAAATTCCAATATGTAATTGAAAACTTACAGAAATTGCTTAACATTTCAACCATCTTAATACAAACTTCATCTACATCACAAACCGATATGCGCATGAAATCTTTTTTATGATTGAAACTTATCTTTTTCCTACTTCTAGTTAATGATACTAACATTCTGGCTCTTTCTTGAGTGGTATAGTGGTTAGAGCGTCCGCCTTGGATGTGGGAGGTCGTAGGTTCAAACCCCGGCCGAATCATAGTACTAACAGCTGCGTCGCTAGGCGCTCAGCGTTAAGAGGTTTGTGTTAGGACTGGTCGGCCTGGTGTCAGGATTATGTGACTGGATGGTACATTATGCTATGCATCTCCTGCATGATGCCCCAGTGCTAGACATCACTATAAACTGCCACAGTGCCGATCTGACTGAATTTTGTTTTACAGATACGTTAAAACTCCAAATTACACACACACACACACACACACACACACACACTTTCGTTAGTGAAACATATTTAAAATTATATAATGAAACCATGTTTTCGATGAATTTATCTAGTCTATTATTTATTTATCCCAGGCCCTAAAACCCCTTCTAGTTCTCCGTGATGTTTTCCCACTGTTGATTTCTTTCAAACGTGTGTATCTTTGATTGAAAGCAACACATTTAAGGTTTCCCCCGGGCGTGACGCGGGCGTATCCAGTTCCAAAACTCTGTGAGCTTCAGACAAATACCAAGTTTACTCGATGGAGCTGGTTGCTTGTTTTTAAACTAGGTTATCACGCTGCTTCCAGACGGATTAGAGACATCCCAGCTGTTGCTGAATTTGACGATGTGGTTGTTGAGATTAAATCAATTAGAGAGATACCTAGTGTACAATATATGGACAACACCATATATGAACTTACACGTATGCAAGCCGATAAATTTATTTGCAGTGACAAATAATATTCGGAAATGATACGCAGTCCTAAAACATGGTAGTTTTTCTGGAAAATTATTCCAGCGTAGAGACACAGAAACCATAAAATATGTTCTCAGGCAAGGCACTGCTCGTAAGGAATTTTAAGTTCAAAGAAAAATTCTGCAAAACATTTGAAGATATTGTATATGAAGTTACTATGGATAGTCATTTACAACTTGTTATAATGGATTATCGTAATGGTAGGTGTGCAATGATTTCACCAAATACCCGCTTAAACTATATTTAATTGATCGTACATAAACAAAATGGCACTGATTTGATCTCCGCCATTGCCATCACCTTGGAAAATCTGCTTATATTAGCCTTTACGAACAACTGGTCATATTCATGTATAATTATACCGTAAAAATCTCCTTTTGATGATACAGATGGTCCTAGATGAAGATGCAGCAGACCTGACATCAACTGTAGCTGCCATGACAACCATCTTAAAGATCGAGTTTATATAGCATCTTTTGAGGTGATTTTCTGTGCAGATGGTCTATCCACTGAACGTGGGATGTATTTCCAGAAGCCTAATCGGTACAGTGTTTCTAGTACTTTGATTCTTGAACACTGTCGTGTCGCTCGCAATGTCCACTTTAATCAATAAGCATATGAATTCCAACACTGTCAATTACAAGAAGCTACTAACACTTCCTTGTTTATTATCAATTGTATTCATCCTACCTACCCACGGAATGACCGATGGACATGTCTGTTTTACCTGGCTAGTTATATATCAGTATACGCAGAATTGATTCAATTCCCCTTTAGTCAAGGTCATTTCAAATTGAAAAAGTGACTCATGCTGTAGGATTTATAGATACAATTTTCCCGTCAACCAAAAATTCAAAAATTAAAAATAAACTTAACATCTTTTGAAATCGTTTTGACCATGATAAAAGCTATTGTGTTATTAAATAACTCTCTAATGGCAAGATAAGAGTTCTGCGTCATTAGTGTACGATTATAATAATAATATGTTATCTGTCTGTACTTGAGAACACCGGAAGGTGTAAAACAATGAATTTGTCTAATGTACCTTACATGTTTGTTCATGTATCTATTAAAATCTGTGTGAATATCGGATCACAAGTGACGTAAAGGCAAGATAAAACCAGTTTTTAACATTTTAGTAAAACTTATTATGGTCACTAATTTCACGGATGCGTGTTCTTTTATACTGTCGCATCAAACGTATAAATGAAACCTATCCCATGGCAAAATATGATCCGTACTGCAGTTTTATGTGAATATTTTGAATCCCATATCCCAGAATCAGATATCAGTAACAAGTAATACCATAATTCATCATCCCATGTTGACCACGTGCAAATTTAATACTAAGATCTTCTAAATATTATACTCCTTAGTAAGGTTGTTTCGTACAACTATATAATTCAAATAAGGAAATTTTCTTTTTCGCTCTGTTGAATTTACATGTTTGACCAGAGTAATAAATCCTGCAATCAAATAATTGATTTATTGATTGATTTAGTAAATACATCGACTGAAAACTGCAGACGGTACACGCTTATAAGTCGAGTCTATATACGAACAACATACACCCTGATCTGCTATGCATTTTACAGCTGGACTTGTAAGCTAGCAAAGATTTTAGATCTGTGATCGATATTTTAATTTGATGATTACAAATGATCTGCATTTAAAGAATAAAGTGTCAATCAAAGCGAAAAAAACAAAAATTTAAACTGAAGGAACAAAAGAAATATACGGTTCTTTTTTTCTTTTACAAATCTATGTATATAAAAAGAAAAGCTTAGACTGGCTTTGTTCTTGTATTCAAAACATACTATATATCTTCGTGAATATGTGCTTATTTTTATCTGACCTATAAGAGTACAATATACATGCTAACAAAATGAAACATGAACCTCAAATCAATGTCATATTTTCTGACACATTTGGTACAAATCCCAAGGGCTAAAATAAGTGTAAATGTGTAAATATCTGGTGCACATATACAAGTCCTCTTGATTGATATATAGATAAATAATTAGACATATACGTAAATCCTCTTGGCGGCTGACGTACGTATAAACATTTGGTACATGTACACAACTCAACATGGTCAATATATGTAAAAACGTATAGTACATATGCACAAGTTCTCTTGACTGTTATACATGTGAAAAACTAGTACATATAGACAAATCCTCTTGACTGAGATACATGTAAACAGCTAGTACATATACACAATTCCTGTCGACCGACAGATGCGTAAATGGTATATATATATATATATATATATATATATATATATATATATATATATATATATATATATATATATATATATATATATATATATAGATAGATAGATAGATAGATAGATAGATAGATAGATAGATAGATAGATAGATAGATAGATAGATAGATAGATAGATAGATAGATAGATAGATAGATAGATAGATAGATAGATAGATAGATAGATAGATAGATAGATAGATAGATAGATCCTCTTGAATGACATAAGTGTAAATGACTGGTACATATACGATTTAATTGTATAAGAAAACATATCTCCATCTACATATTTATACAGAACCTAGTGGAACGAATACGCGCAATAGCAAGGCACTTCAAAAGTAATAATGTTGCTTTTGTGAAAATCATATTGCTTTAAAGTCATTGACATAAGATATTTAGGGACGTATTTTCTCATTGCTATCTACTTCTGTTAGAATGTTAAATTGATACAAAACCGTAACAACAGCATCGCACGACTAAACTGTCGAGGAGAGGAAGCTAGCCTAATTTAGTCCATTTGGAATGAAGGTAACGTTTAGTGGGACTTTCTTAAGATAGTAGAGAAAGAAAACCTTATGCAGGCCATTTGGAATGAAGGCAACGGTTGGTGGGACTTTCTTAAAGCAGTTGAGAAAGAAAACCTTATTTAGGTCTTAAAGCAGTAGTGAAAGCAAACCTTTTTATTTCATTTGGAATGAAGATGTTGGTCTGTGGGCTGTTCACAACGCAGTAGAGAAAGGAAACCTTATTCAAAACATTTGGAATGAATGTATTTGTTTGTGGGTTTGTCTTTCAGCTGGACAGGAAGGAATCCTTATTCAAGCCATTTGGAATAAAGGTATTTGTTCGTGCGTTTGCTTTTCAGCAACAGAGGAAGGAAACTTTATGCAATCCATTTGGAATTAATGCATTTGTTCGTGCGTTTGTCTTTAAGCCATAGAGGAAGCAAACCGTTAATGCCCTTTGGAATCAGGGTAATGTTTGGTGGGATTTCTTTAAAACAAATCAGAACCAGAAAATGTACAGTAAATCCGAAAAAATCAAAAAGGTGTTAACACATTCCCAGTTAATCAATCAAACTTTCTGCTCCAAGTGTTAGTGGTTTTGAGTCCACTCATCATCGCCGTCGTGGTTATTGACGTCTATGTGACTGACGTTGTCATCGTTGCCATTAACTTTACATTATCATCATAATTAACAGCAGCAATTATGATTGTACATTCTTTCTCAGATGGAACGTCTGGACATTTCTGTGATAACTTTACCAGCAAAATTTTTGCTTTAGGTGTACCCGTTGTGATTAAATAAGGTTTTCTTCCCAAAATAAAGTAATTTTTATCGACGTAGACCTCATGGAGAGTTCCGATGTAAATATAGGGCTTATAACATCGCGATTTATCATACCCTAATTACGTGACATATCTAAAATATATTCAGAGCAACCCCAAAAAATAAATCCCAAATCAACGTGTGAATCACGACACGGTGACTCGCGACAATGATATCCAATAACTGAACTGACCAAAAATTATTAAAGGTATTTTTGCATTTGAGTCTAAAGTCGACATATACCTTCATCCCTCGTACGTGATGTTATGCAAGATCAAAACTAATCCGATTTTTTTTTTTAGATTTTGTTTGACTAAGATATTGAGTACTCTTGTACTCGAGTCTAAGTCGAATCCAGCTACAAACTGCACGTTTCCAGATTTGCCTTCGTCTTAAACGATGGTAGATCTGGGTCTTAAACGATGGTAGATCTGGGTCTTAAAGGATGGTAGATCTGGGTCTATGCCGTTTGTTGCTTATAATCAGTAGAGCCACAAAAATCATACAAAACCAATATCATAATATCACTCTGAGTTTTAATCTGGAAAATATTCCATTTTTTTAAGTTTAAATACAAACCGGACGGAAAAATTTGAAAGAGAAATATAACTAAATGTTGCTCGGAGATATGTGGAGAAAATGATGGCAGTATATGCTTTTTTATATATTATCAGTGGCTGGCAAGTGTGGTTACTACGGTACGTGCTCGGTTATATCTCATCGGGAGATTGTAAGAATGGTTACTAACGGCATGTGCTTGTTTATATATGTTATCAAGGGATTGTAAATGTGGTTACTTGCGGTGTGTGCTCGTTTATACGTTATCAGGCGATTGCAAGTGTGGTTACTTACAGTATTTGCTCTTTTTATGTTATTAGGGGATTGTAAGTGTGGTTATTTTACAAGTGTACGACATGGACATGTCTGACTTGGAGATATATGACGTTCTATAAGATCCCATTTCTTTCCACGTTGTGTTAATTTGAAACACACACACACACACACACACATATCTATCTATCTATCTATCTATCTATCTATCTATCTATCTATATATATATATATATATATATATATATATATATATATATATATATATATATATATATATATATATATATAATATAGAGAGAGAGAGAGAGAGAGAGAGAGAGAGAGAGAGAGAGAGAGAGAGAGAGAGAGAGAGAGAGAGAGAGAGAGAGAGAGAGAGACTACAAAATTTGTAATATACCAATTCAGAGTTAAGGAATTAAGAATGGGAGAATATTGGCAAAATAATTCACAGAACATGAAAGAAAGAAACGCACATAGCGTACGAAATAATGCGGAGAAAGTTAAAGATGTAAAATCAACTCAATGCACCATCCAGGCCATATGTTGGTAGGAATTTTACGTGTTCTTTCTAATGAAGACGGTTTTAGAAGGTAAACTACTTTGGCAGCACCTGACTTCAACACCTGGTGTTCAAACTAACTTTATAGAGCGGTCGAAAACTGCTCTACTAGTACGATCAAAGTTACACGTAATATGCTTTTATACCTGGCATGTTTATAGGACATCTCATCTTTCGTATTTCACCCTTTGGTGTATCATATACACCGTAATGGGTCTTTTTACATAATCAATTAATTAATTAATTAAATTAAAGACATGTGTGTGCCCTGAAAGTCAATTTATATGCTTTGGAAACCTTGCTAGGCTTTTTTTTTTTTTTTTTGCATTTTGCTAATCCTCAAAAGAGCTACAACTCTTGAGACTTTTAGTCAATGAAATGCGATTGAAAACCTAAATTTAGGAATGAATGTAGGAATGCACTTAGTCTAATAGAATATCCGTTACTCATGTTAAAGAAACCGAACACGATGTTTGGAGGATGATCCTGATAAACTAAAGGACTTATTGGAAGCGACAAACACGAAGCACATTGTTGTAATAACTCCATTATAAAAAAAAGAATCGAAAATCTTGTGTAGCGTCCCCTTTGGTCCCATAAGCAACTATGGAGCGTATTTTTTATTATAAAATCAAATTGATACATAAAAATGTGTTCATATTTTTCTTCTCTTTGTTTCATAATTAAAATGTACCAGAACAAAAACTAACAACAGTATTCATTAAATAATCTCTCTCTCTCTCTCTCTCTCTCTCTCTCTCTCTCTCTCTCTCTCTCTCTCTCTCTCTCTCTCTCTCTCTCTCTCTCTCTCTCTCTCTCTCTCTCTCTCTCTCTCTCTCTCTCTCTCTCTCTCTCTCTCTCTCTCTCTCTCTCTCTTATCTTCAAGTTTGTGAACTATATTTTGGAAATAAAGGATATAAAACAAAGTAACTTTGGGACAGCTGATATTCAGGTTTGTCATTGTGATTATTGAATTTACCGAACCTACAGCATCGACGATCCAGCTGATAGACTATCTCCTACCTGAAGGATTGGAAATGAATGAAATAGTCATTCAAAGACAACAATTTTAAAATTTGCTGGTATTCTGGTTAAAAGAGTTGTATTCGATAGCTATACAATATAAGTTGGGGGGTTGGGTTGGGTTGGTAGAGATTTAAGCGTAAAAGTCACTGTCGATCAGTAGTAACAATTCGTGATAGTAACCGCTACGATGAGTTTTACCTGAAAATGTTACAATGAACGAATTATCTGCTTAAAATTCGAGATCATACAGCGGCCATTTGATACCTGTATAACAAAATTAAAGTTTATCCTTTTCATTCTTCTCTGTAACCCTGTAAAACAAGATCGACTTCTGATTTCTCTTGCTTAAGGAATCAGCGAAGTCTAACGGTCATCATGGGCTTTGTCTGGTCGTGATAATTTTGTCAACTTGACACATATTTTGCTAAGAGAAATGTACAAAAATAAAAACCGTATATACCCGTATATAATATTCATTCAACTGTCAGAAACAACTCAAAAGTACACCTGCCATCGCGACATAGTGTGTGTGTGTGTGTGTGTGTGTGTGTGTGTGTGTGTGTGTGTGTGTGTGTTTCTACTCATTAGTCGTAACAACCTATAATAGTGATTACAGTTTACACGCCGTATTACGCGACGGCTTATTAGTCTTCCGTTTTCATTTCGAATAGACATAAATGTGAGCATACACGGCAATATTAACGCTAATCGTTGGTGAAATGTTGGAATAGCTACTTTTTTTAACACTATATTTTATCACAGTTGACGATTCAAGGAATGCAAATTCATTCCAAAAAGTTTAGGTTGGTTTGGATTCTCTTGCGCTAATCGTATTACAATACTATCGCCATGTAACTATTACATAGAAAAGAATGACGGAAAAGATCAGTATGGTGCACTAAGACGACAAACCGGAATAAAAATTACGCAGAGACGAAAAATAAATCAGCAAATAATTTTAAAATGTCGGCCTAGAATAAAAGTAATACTAAAATTCCGAAATTCGTACGGACTTTAGCAGAGACTAAAAATAAAATATCGGGAAATGATTTTAAAATATGACCGAGACTGAAAGTATTAATAAAATTTCCAAACTAATACGAATTTTGATTATGATTACAAATAAAATTCCTTTAAACAATTTTGTAAACTACAAAACAAATCAAAGGTTGAATCAAAACTATACGGACTTTTGCAAAAGACTGAACTGAAAAATATCTAGACATATTTAAAATTACAGCGTTTATACAAAATTTTGAAAAATATATATAAATAAATTTACGCCTTTTTGAGTCACCATCACCTAACACACACTAGCCAACGTAAAGAGACCAATACTAGCCATCTACTATCTAACCCTAGCAGCCCGCACTTACTATCCAACAAGTTTTTTTTTTGTCTGTAAAAGGTTCTTCGAATATTTATTCATGCTAAATGAGCGAATGAAGAAAAAGACATATTTAAGATTTTTTGTGTACTATGGTGAATAAGAAGGACAGTGAAATTTCGTAACACTTCTTATTACATTTGTTCTTTTTTAATATTTTTATCTTTTTACCGCTCCGGTGGCTGAAGTGGTTAGAACTTCCGCCTAGGATGCGTTATGTCGCGAGTTCAAATCTCAGCCAGGTCATACCAAAAACATAAAAATGGTACTAGACGCTGCCTCACTTGGCGCTCGGCATGAAAATGCAAACATCGTAGCGATATGACTGAAAACTTGTTAAAGCTAGGTTAAACATTAAAAAAAAATACTTATCTAACATTAATCAAACAAATCTTGTCATCCTCGACTAAAAGTTTCCAGATGTAAAACAAAAGTAGCTGTAACTGATCATTAAGGGCAATACGATTCAGCAGATGTCTCTCAAAACAGATATTTAAACAAAGAGGTCGGCATCCTGTACAATCTGAACAATGCTTTTTTATATAAAGAATTCAAACAGACATATTCATTCACAAAAGCTAAAATATTTTCAAAGAAATTTGAAAGAACGTAAGTGGAAATCTTTTACACACCTTGGTCCCATCGTAGCATTGGATGTGCTCCAGAGGAAGTGATACATCAAAGCGATGTGATTGTGTTTGATTGTTAGGAGCGTCAAATGATCAGAAAAAGAGAAAGAAGTGTTCAATACCGGATATTTTGTTCGATTTTGAAAATCAAAATGAACTACACATACACACACATACATACATACATACATACATACATACATACATACATACATACATACATACATACATACATACATACATACATACATACATACATACATACATACATACATACATACATACATACATACATACATACATACATACATACATACATACATACATACATACATACATACATACATACATACATACATACATGTATGTGTGTGCGTGTGTCTTTCAAACAGCTTTGAACCAGTAATCTTGCTGTTTTGTGGGAAAAGATATATAACTGGCAGTCTAGTATTGAAAAAAAAATGTGTTCGTATTAATGAAATCGCATATCCGTATTGTCAGTTGACAAATGATTCAGAAAAGAAAAAATGTCTTTTAAAGGGAAAATCCCAGCTACTCCCACCCACATGCACCAAATGCAGCAAGCACCATAACAACAACCAGATTGTGCATTAATTTGTATTTTGTGTGCTGTTGAGAAAAAGGACATTCAAGATATGACGTAAATCAAGTTACGCTTAAGAGAATAGATATATTAAGTTTTCCTCATTATAATATATACAGTGGTAATTCTATAATATAAAACATTCTTACGCAAAACGAAACAATCTCTATAAAATACATTACGTCCACTACATCTGCGATCAAAATAATATATTCTCTCGCAAAAAAATCTACATAACATATTATATGCAGTATAAGCGCGATCTGCTTAGCTTAGCCTCGTTTTCGCGATACATTAATATTCATGAAGATCTTCATTAAGAATGGTCTATAAGTAAATCGTATCTTTAAAGTGTCAATATTATTACAAAATGAGAACTTGGACAAAAGATTGTATTCTCGGATATGGATACTCGCCGTAAAACTACATTTCGAAAACGATTCTCCAGTGAACTGTAACAGACGTTTCCATTTTACTGAGGAGTGTGGTTGAGTAGACATGTTACAGTCAACTTTTCGTACGTTAACGCCCATCTTATAACCGATAATGATTCGATAGCTGCACGCTTTAAATAACAAACTTCTTAAGAAGCTCTGATGAAACAAGGAAAAATGTGTTGTTTTAAACTGGAGAAAACCTCATGTTCACACATCTGCAAAGGCATTAATTCCTCCCATACGCTACAAAAAGTACTATGCACAAAGATGTGTCGAAACCAATCTTTTCTTACAGACGCAATCAGAAAAAAGAATAGGAAAATAAGATGAAAAGCTATCAGAGATTTGAACTTTTTTAACTACAAATTGGAGAAACAAAAATCATGCAAAGAGATTCTTGCGAATGTTTAAGTTCAGAAATCAATTCATTTGTCATGTCATAGACAAATATGATTATGCACAATTCCCAATTTG